>JARHVA010002274.1:2127500-2175000 GCA_037957365.1 Torreya grandis
AACCTCACCACTAGTGGTCCTAGTTCTTTTCTTCATCATGGGTCTCTCACATGTTAATCTCAAGGTTTGGGTATTAATATCCATGCCACTGGATGAGGTGATCCCATCTATCTTGATAACCATACCATTAGATATGGCTCGCTCCACCAGGTGTAGTGCCCAACCACCTCTCTCTACACTATAGCTAGTGTAATTATGTCCCAGATCGATAATGTAGTCATTATATGCCATTATGGATGCCACACTATGTTTGTGCATCTCACCAACTATATCACTAACATTTGGGGCATTGCCTATGCTACCTAATCCTCTCTCCATATCTTCACCTGAGGTGACTTTTCATTGACTTCATGGGAAAACCCAACTAGTTGATACATGGGAAACCTCTCATATATCCAAGCCATCAGTAATATGGTTGATCCTATCAACTTATGCCCTTTGACCAACACCTCATATATATAATGTATGAGTTAGACCTAGATGATAGACCCTAGATCATATATTACTCTCTCCTTTAAGATTATCCTGCTCAAGGCTTCCATGAATAATGGTACCTTGTTGTCTTACTTGTAACACAACTCTCATTGTGTCACAAGTCATATCATATCATATATATATATATATATATATATATATATATATATATATATATATATAACCTATGATGTATATACATTGAACATGTTGACTCTCTTACTTGAAAATATCATCTCTAAGCCTATATCTCATACAACTAAGGCTCTCCTCTCCTTCATGTTATCTAGTATCTATGTAGTCATTGATGCTCCTACTACTAATATCCCTAGGATGGCATGGACATCCTCTAGACTGATATCCACCTCTAACATATCCCCCTCCACTTCCTACCTAAAAGTGTTGGTTAATCATTCCTAGAATCCAAGGAACATGGCCAATAAATCTAAGCTTAGGGAAATCCTACACATCTTGGCTATCCCTTCTAGGCCTACAAATACTAATCTAGCCTTATCTCCTATAAACAATCTATCCAAAAAAAGATGGTAACCATGAGGCATCCACTAACCACATAAATTTAGGTTTCCCTTAAAATCAAGAAATAAAAAAATATGTATTATATCCTCCATGTCATGTATAATAACAATACATTCTTTTTACACATTTTAATCAAAAATCAAGCCTAAAATGCTTTAATTTATTCATTATAGCCTAGTTTTAGCCTACTTGTCCTTTTGACCCTCATTTAGTCATTTTGGGCCATTCTTTCCCTCTTTCAATCATTTTCACACTTTTTTGTACTATTTTGGCTCTTTGGTTAAACTAGTTTGACTAAATTTTCCTTATTTTTGACCTGGTTGACTTAGAAATCTAAGTCAACTCTCTATTTTTCCCCTCCCTAATATTGCATTATCATTCTAGACATTTTAGATCAATTGGAAAAACTATACTAGGTCAGTAGTCTAAAAAACATACAGGGTTGGCACATACCTACTAGGTCGGTAGTATGGAATTTTTCCATTTTAAGCCTAGTAGGTCGACTGGGTCGACCTAGTTATTTTTCCCCATTGGCCCCTTGTATTTTCCTAAAAAGTGCCTTCTAGTAGTTTTCTTCCTAATTCCTCCAAACCAATTTCCTATCTTGTTTTTTCCTACCTATTAAATCTAATTTTATTTCATTTTGACATCTAGAAATGCTTAAAAACATTTTTTTTCTAAAACTACACTTAATTCATTACAATACTCAAAAACTGGGTTACTATTCATAGTGGCATACCTATCCTACACCTGTTGTCCCTCTGGGGCTCCCTCTCGTATAGCCTATCATATCCTCTCCATCGCAGCTTATTTGGTCTCTCAGAGATATTTTTCTCTCCTTCACAAATCAAAATAAAAAATGACTTATTTTTTCCCCTATTTAAAACACTTGTCAACAATTCAAAAATTTCAATTATTTTAAAGTAAATTCCTTGTTTTATCTATATCTTTATTTCTACTCATCCATTTTACAAACCATAAAATGAATTGGATTCATGATGAAGTAGATAATATTTTCCACTATAATATGCCAATAATCCAAAATTTTCAATTTTTAGCCTTTTTTTGCACTAACTTCTATAGGTTCGTCTAGTGTTCATCACATTGGACACCTTCACTTTCTCTTGTAGTCTAATTATTTATCTAAGACAATAGGGTAAGTAAATGTATTTTTTTTCAATTCTATCCTTTCATTTATATTATTCACTACCTACTGCACTTTACTTAGCATCAACACTGAGTGTTATCATGTTATATTCCTAAAGCTCCATCCCATGTTCTACTTATGTGACACATGATGAGCTTCGAGTGGGGCATATGTATACACAAAATATTTTCAAACTTTTATAATTTACTAATAATTTGTATCTTATAGTAACCTATTTAGTCTCAATCTCTCTAAGTGCACACCCTAAGGGGTACACCAAGAAAGGGGTGGGTAGACCATTGGTGCTTCATAAGATTGTTATCCCTTTTTCCACTTGTCATCTACACACTTGTCACTTAAAATAATTTAACCTAATCTTTTTCTTCTCTATCTTATGCATTACATTTATTTTCTACATCATTATCGTCTCTATTATTTCCTTGACCCCTTTTTACCAATTGATTGTACTAGGTCAACTAGGTTGACCCTATACAGTTCTTAGCCTCTAATTACTATATAGGGTCAACTACATCGACCTTATAGTATTTTGGAGTATTTTTCACTTGGATTTTTTTTAGCACTTTGGATGACCTATCTTGGGACATAGTGAATTATTTCCCAAAAACAAATAGGGTTGACTTGTTTGACCTTGTACAACTAACATATTCAAAAGGATTTAGGGTAAGATCTACCTATATATACAAGTTCATTTCCAACCATTTGATATAGAGAAGTGAAGAAGAATAAGTGTGAATATACATATGCTTATTGATTATTATAATTGATGAATAAATATTAGGGTTCCATACTTTCTTTAGAGATACATATCTTATCTTGTGAAGAAATATTGTGGATGCATAGATAGGTTGTGTAGCCTAGAACTGATTTGTCTTTGTTATCCTTACATAACACTACAATCTCTTACAAATCACCTTGGCCAAGGGAGATATTGAGGCTCAATGGGTTCATCTTCAAAGGTAAGGGTTCCTAACTTTATTTCTCCTTTTTAAGAGAAAATAGATAATGTAGTTATGTTCTCATCCATGCATTAGGATTTTTCATACATTGACGTGAGTATATGTCTTCTATGCATGTTTAGTTTAGATTTTTTATTTCTAAGCCCCACATTATGCCACAAGATTTTGTGTGCACTAAATTATATTTACTTTATTATTATTGTAATAGTTTGAATATTAAAACCAAGGACTATTTTAGAGTTGTTACATGATGGTGTTAGACTGTAGGATTTAGAACCCTTCCTAACATGGTTTATTGTGACAAATGATCCCCTAATCAGGTCTAGCAGATCCCCATATTAGTCATGATCCATCTTAATAAATGTATTCCCAATCGAAAGTGTAGGTATGCTCTATCTTCTCTAAGATAGGATTTATTTATAGACATGATGCATTTCTAATTACATACAACCTCTATGTCAAATTCATAGTTCATATAGCTCTCTTACAATTCTAAGCTACTTGAGATATGAAGAAAATGAGCAGTCTAAGGAAAGATTACCTTGGACTTTATCATATGTGAAATGGATTCTAAGCTTGATGTGGTAGTAGTAGTGGGGACACCTTACATTATTAATTAAGAGAGCCTCTTATTAGTTTTCATTATTTATACAAGTTGTTATGGAGATGACTGTGGAGGCATTGGTATTTATTCTAACCATGGTCTACATTGTGTTAGTTCCTTATAGTAAATTTTTATTCAAATTTCTCAATAACCTATACATAATTGTCAGGGTTGAGGTGGATCTCAATGTTAGGATGGATCTCATGGTGGTATGTAGTTTTCATTAACACATGATAATTTTCCATATATGCATGCACTATGATTTATGGATCCCATTGTCTATCGTTAGCCTTGGGTAGGTTGAAAAAATCCATATGGAGGGACACTACTTACAACACCACCAATTATTTTATTCATGGCACCTAATAATCATAGGGAACAATGGATAGTCCTTATGTCTTATAGAAAGGTATATTCCTACATTTCCATTAGTCAGCTACCAAGTGATCTTATGCTCCTGAAGGTGGTATGGGACTATGTAGAGTATCCAAACAAGATCCCCTTAAATTCCTTTCACCTTGATCATGGTATGTTATCAATCATACCAATAGGCATTAATGTGAATAATTGTGGCCTATATTTCTTTACAAAGTATGGGCATATATTTAACATTGATAGAAAATCATACTCAAGGGTATAAACTGTCACAAATTTTCTAGATATGGTGCTTATAATGTTGAATTTAGAGCTTAGAAAAGATGACATGAACCATAAAAATGGTTAGCACCCATGAAGGGAAGGTTGTGATTTCTAAACCAAGGGTGGCATAGGTTGTGTTGATGAAGTAGGACATCATGTATAAATTTACCCTAGCCCACACTATGTTGACCTTTTACGTGATGTTGAAGGTGATGATGTTTTTGAACATAAGGACCTCTTCATTTTTGAGTATGATTATGAGTAAAGGGACCCAACTATTGTCGACATGCATGATGTAACTCACACCATATAATTATTTGGGTATTATCATACTAGTATACACTCCCTCAAAGAAATTTTTACTACTGTAGGATTCAAGATCCTTCATGTTTACTTAGTGATCAGATTTTTTGGCCTAGTCTTTTAAGACCTCATTGTTAGGATCCAAATCCTAAGAGAACAATTGATTGCCTTTGTATAAGAAACTAAACATAGAATTAAACTAGAAGTAATATGTAACTAGAATTCAGAAATAGCACAAAATATGAGAAACAATACAATCTTGTATTAACACTCTTCCAGAATATAATGAAGAAATCACACTCTTCCCACTCCTCTTGGGTGTCCAATATTTCTCTCAAGATTTCTCTCTCTCTCTCTCTCAATTACAAACACAACTCAAACACAGAGTTGTACCCTCCACCAGTCAGTGACAATCTTCTCAATGGTTGCTTTGCCTATCTGCCAGTCCACCTGTGACAATCAACTCAATGGTTGCTTTTGCCTACCTTTACATACCACCAAGTACTCAAAGTACTCCAAGTAGATATTCTTTTATCTTGCACACCTACATATCAATTAATCTTACTTACCATGTAGATCTTCCCTGATCTTGCTACCTGCAGATCAACTGATCTTACACTTGAGGATCTAATCCTTCTTAGTCCTTTTGATTACAATACAACCCCATGGGTCTCTTAAATAGATCCCATACAAACAATAATTAGACTTTCCAATTAAAATAATTATAAATCAGACTCAAGACTAAAATTAGTCTTTTACATGCAAACTGACTGTCCGTCTAAAATTAGACCAGTTCTAGAAGCATGCAAATGCACGCATGCACAGGTTGCCAACATCAGTTCCTATCTGACCGATGTCAGCCGAATCCTAACCGATGTCAGTTACTGAGAACACTAAAGATGACTGACATCATTTGATCAGACTGATGTTAGTTGCTCTGACACTGGATATGAACGACGTCAGTTGATCAGACCAATGTCAGTTACTGTAACACTCAACAACCTCCTCCATTTGCATACCTGTGAAGCTTTTAGCTCCACAACCTAACAATCTCCCACTTGGAGATAAATAGCTGCACCTAGACCTATACTTGTACATCCTCTAATTTTGTTTCCTAGCTTATATCCCTCTTCAAGTTCAATCTTGAAGACCAACAGAAGTTGAATGAAGATTCAACTTCTCCTTTGTTCCCAACTTTGTTAACATACCTACAAGGTTCCTATCCATATGAATCCATTCCAGCTTCAACTCACCATCCTCCAATACCTATCTAATGAAGTGGTACCTAAGCTGTATATATCTGGTTCTTGAATGAAAGGCTGAATCATTTGAAAAATGAATTGCTCTTTAACTATCACTGTACAATCTGCAACTCTCTTACTCCTTTCCCAAATCTTCCATGAACCAAGTCATCCATATCATTTCCTTGCTAGCCTCTGTGACTGTAATGTATTCTGCCTCTGTAGTAGACAAGGCAACAACCTTCTACAACTTTTAAATCTAGCTAACCATCGTACCACCAATAGTGAACACATATCCTGTGGTGCTTCTCCTGTCATCCAAGTAACCTGCCATATCTGAATCTACATAACCATGTAGAGAAGTGCTTGACCTTGCATAGCATAAATACCTACAGGTCGTCCCTCTCAGATACTTGAGAATCCACTAAACTACTTTCCAGTGTTCCTTTCCCAAATTGGCCATAAACTTGTTGACAAATCCCACTGCTTGGGCAATATCAGGTCTGGTACATACCATAGCATATATCAAGCTCCCAACTGCTAAACCATATGAAACTCTGCTCATGTACTCAACCTCATCATGTGATTTGGGACACTGTTCTATGAATTGTCCAACCATAGGTGTGCTAACTGGTTCTGCATCCTGCATATTGAACCTCTCAACTACCTTATTCACATAATCCTCTGGAGACAAAATCAACCTGTGACTTTCCCTGTCTCTAGAAATTCTCATGCCAAAGAATTTCTTTGCTCCTTCTAAATCCTTCCTGGTACACCTCTGAGCTACCTTTACCTTTAGCTCAGTGATTTCATGCATGTGTGAACCTACAACAAACATATCATCCACATACAACAATAGGATAATATAATGATCATTATCCAACTTGGTAAAATAAACACAATGGTTACATTGACATTGACTAAAGCCATGCTTTGTCATAAACCTGTCAAACCTGTACCACTGTCTTGGAGCTTGCTCAAGACCATATACCCTGGCCTTCTGTCTCACCTATCCATTCTCTCCTTTTTTTAACCTGGGAATCCATTCATCTTTTAGTACTTTCATTCTGGCTGGCAACTCTACCAAATCTCCCATTTGGTTCTTTCCCAAGGAATCAATTTCCTCATTCATGCCATGCTCCCACTGTTTCCTAGATTCTACCTGCTCTACCTCTTTAAAACTTCTTGGTTCTTGACTATCAGTGAGAAATAAGTACAAGTAGTAGAAAGAAGGGGAATAAAAAATTTGAGGCTTACTTACCCTTTCAGTCCTCCTTATGGGCATTTGAGACTCCTTGACAGCTTGTTATCTACCCAAAATCTGTTCTGACAGTGATCAATCTCGGTCACCTCTGGCCGATCCTAGTCTGAACACAACTAATGTCAGTGTCCACCTAGTCACCAACATCGGTTCCTTGATTGATGTCAGTCTCCACCTACCTGACACCACCAACTCTAATTTGCACATGACCAACGTCGGTACCTGCCTGTTCAACGTTGGTTCTACCTGACTGACGTCGATAACTATGTTTTCCTGTGAGTGATGACTTTTTTCCCGTGAGCTTATTTTGGATCATAACCTTGTCCAAATCAACACTGACCTACTCAAAATTATGTATCCCCTTGAGCTGATCTATGTCCATCATCTTCTCCTTGAAAACCAAGGCTTTCTAATTCTTAAACATGTCAAAAACATCAAATTTCCTCTTTATGCAATAAATGCATACCTTTCTTGTAGCATCATCTATGGATGAAACATACCACTGTGATCCTCCAATAGAAGCTCCCTGAGCTGGCCTCTACACACCTATGTGAACAAGCTCCAACCTGTGCTTCTTCTTTATTGACCCAGTTGTGAGAAACCTCACTTTCACTTGTTTCCCAAAGATACCATGCTCACAGAAATCTCGGTCTCTACTTTTCAAATCTAAACACATACCTTTTGACTTAAGAACATCCATTCCCTTCTCACTCATGTGACCAAGCTAATAGAGCCACATCTTTTCATCTACATCTAAAGTAGATAAAATAGAAGGAGAATCAGTAATACAAGTAGATAGATAAAGAGTACCTATTTTCATACCACATGCTAATACAAGTTCACCCTTGGAAACTTTCTAAGATTCTACTGTGAGAGTAACTGTGCAACCCACATCACCCAACTTTCTTGTAGAAATCAAATTCCTCTTCAAGATGGGTACATGCATGACATCTTTCAACACCCATGTGTTGCCATTCTACAATTTCAACTTCACTTTTCCTTTGCCAACCATTTGACAAGGCTTACCATCCCCTAAATAAATCTTTCCAAAGTCTCCATGGACATTATCATGAAAAAATTCTCTATATGGGGTTGCATGAAAAGAAGCACCAGAATCTAAAACCCATGATTCTACCTAACTATCCAAAGAAACTATAAGAGCATCCTATGCAACAATACCTGCAACATCTGCTTCTTCATGTTGATCTTCTTTCAACCAACAATCCTTCTTTACATGTCCTTTCTTTCCACAATTCAAGCAAATTATACTGCCATACTTGGATTTGGATCCACTACCTATCTTTGACCTTGATTTCCCTTGCTTGACCTTCTCTCTTTGCCTTCCCCTACTTTCAACACTTAAAGCATTCCCTGATGTCTCACCTATGCTTTTCCTATGAATTTATTCATTCAAGATTACACTAACATCTTCAACTTTCAAGATATTTGAAGCAGATGTAGTATTGCTAACTACCATTACCAAACTGTGCCAACTTTTAGGTAAAGAGCATAAGATTAAGAGAGTCTTAATTTCATCATAAAAAACTATATTGACTGAATTTAACTAGTTTACTAAACCATGGAAATCACTAAGATGACTATATACCGATCCACCTTCCATCATTTGCAAACTAAATAATTGCTTCATAAGAAATACCTTATTCGAAGCTGAGGGTTTTTCATATAAATTTTCCAAAGATTCCATTAACTCTACCATTGTCCTTGCCTAAGATAATTTTGAAAACATAAAAGCTGCCAAGGTGAGCCTTATAGCTCCTAGAGCCTTTCTGTCAAGAACCTTCCATTCTTCATCTTGCATACATGTGGGCTTGCATGAAAACCCACCCAATGGTAAGTATAGATATTTTTGATATAGATAATCATCTATCTACATCCTCCAAAATTGATAATTCTTGCCATTGAATTTCTCCATTCTTAGCATACTTTCTTCTGCCATTGCTATACTCCCACTCAAACAAAAACCCCTGTGAGTGAATCTGTAATCAATAACCACTAACCTGCTCTATACTAGCTATTAGTGAACCAAGCCCTGATGAACCTGCAACCTCACTCTGACACCACTTGTTAGGATCCAACTCCTAAGAGCACAATTGATTACCTTTGTATAAGCAACTAAACATGGAATTAAACTAGAAGTAATATGTAATTAGAATTCAGAAATAACACAGAATATGAGAAATAATACAATCTTGTATTAACACTCTTCCAGAATATAATGAAGAAATCACACTCTTCCCACTCTTCTTGGGTGTCTAGTATTTCTCTCAGGAGTTCTCTCTCTCTCTCTCTCTCTCTCTCTCTCTCTCTCTCTCTCTCTCTCTCTCTCTCTCTCTCTCTTCTCTCTCTCTCTCTCAAATACAAACACAACTTAAACATAGAGTTGTACCCTCCACCAGTCAGTGATAATATTCTCAATGGTTGCTTTGCCTATCTACCAATCCACCTGTGACAATCAACTCAATGGTTGCTTTGCCTACATTTACATACCACCAAGTACTCAAAGTACTCCAAGTAGATATTCTTTGATCTTGCACACCTACAGATCAACTGATCTTACTTACCGTGTAGATCTTCCCTGATCTTGCTACCTATAGATCAATTGCTCTTACACTTGAGGATCTAATCCTTCTTAGTCCTTTTGATTACAATAGAACCCCATGGGCCTCTTAAATAGATCCCATACAAACAATAATTAGACTTTCCAATTATATTAATTAGAAACACAGACTCAAGACTAAAATTAGTCTTTTACATGCAAACTGACTATCCGTTTAAAATTAGACCAGTTTTGGAAGCACATGCAAATGCACGCACACACAGGTTGCTAACGTCGGTTCCTGTCTAACTGATGTTGGCCGACTCTTAACTGATGTCTGGTTACTGAGAACACTAAAGATGACGGACGTCGATTGATCAGACCGACATCGATTGCTCTGACACTGGATATGATCTGATGTCGGTTGATCAAACTGACGTCGATTACTGTAACACTCAACAACCTCCTCCATTTGCATACCTATGAAGCTTTTAGCTCCACAACCTAGCACTCATATATATCATGGGTGTTTAACAAACCACTAGAAACATATACATCATATGTGATGTCAAAGTATAGGAGATTGTAATATTACTTAAAATCAGCCATAGAAATATAAACAATCTTAATTCCTTTATTTAGGGAATACATAATGTCTTAGATGTACTTGGAGGTGCACAATAAGTTACTGAAGAGATCACTACTTAGGAAGACTTCTAGATTAGCAAAAAAATTATGGAATATCGAGGCTCTAATAAACATGAGATCATCATCAAGTTCCACATCATCATGTTTTGGTTCATCATCACTATTGGACCTCTGTAATCTTCAATTATTTTTAGGATTTCATTATAGTGTTTAAATATCATGATGCCCATAAGAAGGTGGTATCCCAAAAATTTTACTCTAGTTTGGGATTTGAAATTGAGGTGATTATATCTAAATTATTTATCTTTTATGTGCAAGGCCTTAACAAAGATGTAATTTGGGATCCAAAGGGAATTGAAGGAAAAAGGATCTACATAATTTGAGTTCTTAGAAGATAGATAATAGTGAGCCCAATTTAGATGGGACCTTATAGGGCTATGTGATATTTTCCACAATAATGACTTTGGAGGCTCAAGTCATGTGAATTAAATTCTTAGTTGATGGGCCCATTCTCAATTTAACTATTTAAGGCTTATATTTTATCTTCTCATAGAAGATATAATAGGATTGGATGGATACAATGGGACCTATCTAGCTATAAATATTATGAACCACAAAAGTGAGCTAATAAATATAGAGGGTGTGGTGGGCACACTCCTAAATTTTTCCTCATGGTATCTAAGATGTGTCTATGTTAGCCATGTCTCATTTTTATATTTGTGATATCAATGAGTACTCTAAGTAATTGACATAGTGTGAAAATTCCTAAACTTCATAGATTTATCTATGTGATTCAGTTTCCTAAATGAACAAAAGTACACATGGTGATATATTACTAGATTAGGGGCTCCTAATTTATACCAATTCCCAACTAATCCAAAGGTCAATTCAGAAAAGGTCATGAATCAAATAAAAAATTACACCATTGTGTATATATCTTTGATAAATTTACAATGGTATGTAGAATGCAAAAAATGGAGCTCGTATGTCCCTTGTGTAGCTAGTCAAAGTTCCAATAAAACTGGTCAAATCAGGGCAACATTGGTCAAACTATAAAAATTGGCCATTATGGAATGATCTGAGAATAGTTCCATGGTGAATATCTCATCATGATATTTTTGGTATAATTTATGGTTTTTGAAACAAAGTATGCATGCAAAAGATATAACTAGTCAAAGTTGTGGTCAAACCTGGTCAACAAGATGATGTGGCAAAATTTGGACTAGCAAAGAATGTGACACATGGTAGTTAGTTCATGAAAAAAATAGTAGGTTTAAATCATTTGTATTTGAAAGGTAAATATAGTCTTTGATAAGTGAATGTAGATCATCTTCACACTGACATAAAAAAATTGGGTTTTGGATGTCGAAAAACAATAAAAGGTCAATAATTGACAAATATCGACAAGTGGTAGATGGAGATTAGACCACATGGTGGGTACTCAAGCCACCACATGGATTTCTACCATTTGTATGATATAATTTCATAGAAAATATTTCATGCCAAAGTCCCTCAAATTTCCTTGACCCTATTTCCACATGACATGCACACTCTCCACATGCATACCGCATAACCACATATTCTCCACATAATTACCATAAGCCTTCAAAAACCCCACATTCTATGACACACACACACACACACCACATCTATGCCATGTAAAGCCCACATATTGCATATGTTCATTCCATGCCCACCAAAAAGTAAGCTAATGCCAATAACTTGGCATTATAAACCATTAAGTTCATGGCATATAAACTATCACGAAGTTTCTCATTTCCCAAATTTGGGACTAAGTATATGCTTGCTCACTGAAACCATTGAAGGTTGGATTCAAACCCACTCCACATTGGATAAAAATATAAGGCCCAAATAAGTACGCTATGGATTTGAATGGATATATAAAGTTGGGAGATTATATTTGTAAAACAACGAAAAGCTAAGTAACATTACTAAGGGATAAGGACCCATTTCTGTTCTTCCTCTAATTAGAGGCATCTAGAGTGATTTTTAGCTCTCGGTGAAAAATAGGGATTTGTTATAGTTTATGAATTGGTTATAACCATATGATGAATGTCTAGATTTATTTCTATTTGTTTCCAATTTTGATGCTCAAAAGTGAGATTTTTTAGTAGAAGACATCCAGAGGTGTTTTCAAGAAGGTGAAGAATTTGCTCGAGTATTGTTAGGATTCTTTGAAGGTCCAAAACACATGTGGATCCATTATTGATTGTAAGCATTTATATTTATATATTTTCAATCATTTTATAGTGGATTATCTTATGTTTAGAGTGAACTGGGAGACGTAGGTATTTGTCAAACTATGTAATCAAATTTTGTGTAGTGTGTTGGTTTTCTAGATTTCTTTTAGTAAATTATTGTTACAATTTAATTTGATAAGTCATTTTTAAAAATATATATATATTTCATAAAGTTATTTTAAAATCAAATTCAAATTATGTTATCATATTATTACATAATTTTACAGATCAAGTTTGGTATCCGAGTGGTTATTGTGCTGGGCTAACCTCTATATAAACATTGTTCTAAAACATCAAGTTTGATATCAGAACTAAATTTTAGGTAAATTAGTGATTTTTTTATTATCTAAAATAAATTATTGTAAAATGATGCATCTAATGCTAGTTCAGATTTAGTTGCTATTGAATTCCATTATCACTATGATAATGCAATTCTTACAAGCCCAAAAACAAAATTGGTAAGTAATAGAGTAATGATAGGGGTAGAAAATCGAGAGGCTTCAAAAGTGCATTGATGAAATACAAGTATAACTACAACAAGAACATCAATAGAAGAAGAGGATGCATGGAGATTCAAAAATTTGTGGACATTGTGCTTGATGAGGATATATTGTTGAGTAATGCTAGATCTTACACCCCATTCAGGATCCAACATGGTTTAGAAGCCAAAATGAGGAATGACGCAAGGCACCAGCTGTGTCTAGTAGTGGTCAATCCATCTAACCATTATTACCTCATCAAGTAACTCTAGAGTCTCTAATATAATATTTGTTTCTAATGGAAGTACCAGATATTATGCTACACTCTAAGGAAAGCTAATGATATAATTGCACTACCATTGTTGAAGGAAAGTTCATGTAGATCTATTTTAACTGGAGTTATGGAGCTTGTTATATTACTAAAGGCCTTGTACAATGTTTGCAACTAAGGAATATTCCATGACCTCACACTAATATAGTCAAAGAAGCTAATGGCATAGTACGAGGACATGCAACTCATTATGTCATTCTACATTTTGGCATCAGAGGGCCCTTCTTAGATCAAGTAACTCTTGATATAGTTTTAGGAGAAGTTGAGGAGATAGCATTGGGTATTTATTATCTCATATCTTGGTATGATAGAAACATTGTATCAGGTGAAGAAATACAAATGATGACCAATAATACCTATGAGATTTAGTTCAAAACAAGTTAGACTACAAAGGTACATTCTAGCTATAGCAATGATTCTTCTAATTCATATACTCCTGCTAGTCCTATCAATTAAAATAATGTTGTAAATCTAGAAGTAAATAATTCTCTAATTATTAATGTATCTTCTTATGTAAATTCTAAGGAAGAAAGTAATGAAATCAATTATTCTGGCTATATTGACAATGTTAGGGATACTAAATATACTAACCCTAAACATTTATCAAAGTCATTTGAAAAGCACATGAAGGAAATAGGTTATAAGTTAACAAAAATGGGATTCGAAGGAAAAGGCCTTAGAATTAATGGTCAAGGAATTGTCCATCCTATTCAAGTGACAAAGAGATCACTTTGAGTAGGATTAAGATATAGAGATGAATGACAAATGTCCCAAGAAGCTAAGTGGAAGGACTACACAAGTAGCAAGCTAGAACATCTTGAAGAGTTGAAAGAAGTACTCTCTGAAGACATGACAGTCACATTGCATGAAGAATTTTCAAATGATTCATCAAGGTATGCAAAGAAGAAATACTCAAATGTATTTTTTGATTATGCAGAAGAGTCTTAAAAGGAGGTTTAAGAAAATTGTCAAAATGAAGTTGCCTAAGGAAGATATGAAGTTAGCATTTTAATTCAATGCTAAGGGGAAAATGATGAAAGAAGATAAGTAAAGTCATCTACAACCTCAGATAAAGGTTGTAACTACATCTTCAGTAAATAAAAATACAGAGCCTCCTCAAATAGAATCTAGTCAGTTATAACTTGAGACAACAACAACAAGGGAGATGATAGTCAACGAGAAGTTGACAGTTCAGAATTTGTCACCCTAGAAAGGTAAGAAAAATTTCTACAAAAGAATAATTTCTAAGAATTCTAAGATAGATGTTATCTTTGATAATAATTATCAAAGGAATTTGATATCTGAAGATGTTGTAGAATCCCTAGATTTGGAAACTAAGCCACATTTCCAACCCTATTCTCTGGATAAAATAAATGATGGTAAAAAAGTACATGTAAGTAAAACATGTAAATCTAGGTTTGTAATTACTACCAAATTATTAGATGAAGTAAAATTAGATGTGGTTACACTTCAATTTAGTGGCATTATCCTAGGTAAACCATACATGTTTGTGAGAAAAACAACTTACTCCAAAAAGGAAAATCAGTATAGCATTGTAAGAGATGGGATAGAATATCTTGTATGAGCACATTGATAGTAACCATTATAGGTAATTGTACCTTCAGTGTTATTTTCTTCATTTATGTTATAGATAGGAACAATATAGGGTAAAAAAAAGATGCCATCATGAAAAGAATCAGGAACAGCTCAAAAAATAGGTTATATATTTTACTCTATATGAGTGTGCAAACATGCATATATTTGATTTATAAGATCTTATGGGTAATGTTTGTAATCATTGTGTTTTTGTTTTTAAAATACCCAAGAAGGCCAATGTTTGTAAAAAATGTTTCTAGGCAAAACCCCTAAAAGGACAATTGTAAGTGGTTATTGTTTTTGATAAAGGTGGCAAACCAAGGGCTGAACCCTATACAGTAAAAAAAGACAAGAAGGCAAACAAACAAAAAATGCCTTCAGAGAGACGATGGCACAGTCGAGAACAATAGATAGAAACAAAACAAAAGCCATGAGAAGACTAGAGTCAGAGAGGTCTCCCCTTACATAACTATTGATTTGATAAGATCATTGAGTTTTTCATTCTCTGCATTGTCAGCATACCCAGTATTACCCACCACTTCCAGCATAGACATGTTCAACAGAATTGTATTATGAAGCCCTTTGGTGAAGACCTTCTCCAACTTCTGAATGTGGTCCTTTAGGGCCTAAATTTCAATTTTCCAATCAGTCTCATTCTCAGTGTCCTCACCAGCTTCCTCGACATACATTTTCCCCTTATTGTCAGCAGTTTCCATAGTGTCAGCACCCTACTCCTCAGTAACCTAAAAATCCCTAGTAGCCTGCTTCCCTCTAGTGTCCTCTAAAATTTATTGGATTTCCAGCTCCTTAAACTCTTCCTCCTGGGTTGCTTCTTTTGAAGCACTTTTTGAATAATCAATCAGTCTGGACTTTGGGGCTGGCTTACCAGCAATCTGCCCTGACCTTTCCACTCTAGAGGGGAATCTTTCCTTATTAATTTTGGAAGGCTTGTGAGATTTTCCACCTTGGCCCCCCATGGCCCTACCCAGAGTCCTATGGGTCCCTTCTGTAGTCTCTTTAATATTTTCTTCCTCTTCATCAACCTTTCTCTTCTTGCCCTTCTTACTCGCAAAGGAGCCAGGGGTATCAATAGGGGTCTTTTTAGGGTCATCAATACGCTTTATTTTTGACAACTCATCTCCTTTTAAATGATCTCCCTAATGTTTAAGGGAAGATGAACACCTTTTCACCACACCCTCCAACCTAAAAGTTGCTGCCCAAGGTTGGCACAAGCATCAGCGACCCTATTGCCTTCTCTATAGGTATGGGAAATCTCAACTTAGAAAAAAATTCTAAAAGAAATTAGATATTAGTAATGATGTATTTTAGCTTGATTCCCATGTTTGAAGCTTTATTAATGGCATCTATGACCATCTTAGAGTCTCCTTGTATATTAAAGTTCCTTATTCTTAGGGATATAGCTAACTTTAATCCCCATAGTAAAGTCGTTGCTTTAGCATAGTTATTGCTTTGGCATCTAATTCCACCAACATAGACAAAAGACATCCATCCTTTATCATTCCTTATAATTCCTCCTCAACTAGCTTTACCATCCAACTTGGATGCCCCATCAAAGTTGAGTTTCATCCAGTTAGGTTTAGGGGGGATCCATTTAGTATTAAGTCTCTATAAAATTTTGGAGTTATTATACCCAGGGATCTGGTTTAAAACCTTCTATTTGGCTGAAATTTGGCTTTCAATTTGAGATAGGGATTTCTCTACAACACAACTATGAGCTGTTGTAACACTTTCCATAATGGTCTTAGCAAAGGAGTTAAACACCTGAGAAGCATTTCTAGTAGTGTCCCTAAAAATTCTATGGTTGCACTCTTTCCATAAAGACCAACTCAAACATGGTAGAGCTTGCTTCCATAATTCCATAAGCTAGGGACTTGTGAAGGTTGGGTTCTAGCTAAGAATTACTTATTTAAGGTTAGAATTGCAGACCCATTCAATACCAAAGTTGTTAAGTATTGTGCCCCATAATTCCCAGGCAAACTCATAGTGGATAAAGAAGTGTGAAACTGATTCCTCTTTTGAACCACACAGGAAACATATGTTAACCAAAGTAAACCCTCTCTTTTGAAGGTTATCCTGAGTAAGGATTTTATTATGAGTCGGGGCCTAGCAAAACATGTTAATTTTTGGAATAAGTTTATGATTCCAAACATTTTTCCATACATCTTTATTCTAAGCTTCAGGAATGAGCAGATGGTAAGCAGATTTGATAGAGAACAATCTATTCTTATCTGGCCACTAGTATTGTTCATCCTCTTAGGGAAAGAGAGGGATTTTAATCTCTTGAATGCATTGTTAGATCTCCCAAACTCTTGAGAAAAGCTTAGGCCGGTACATACAACAATTCAAAAGATTTTTTGAGCTCCTCATCCCATTGTTATTTTCCATATAATCATTGATCCTATCTCTAAAAAATTGGGTAGTCAAGTTAGCAATCTCTCCATAGTTTCCTTGTGTGATGAGAGCCTTGTCCTTTAACTAGATATCATCGCAGAATTTAATATGCCGGCCATTTCCAAGTTTCCATCTAATTCCCTGTTTGAGAAGGCTTCTACTTTTTAGCATTTTATTCCATATCACATATCCCTGGGGTAATCCTGTCTATTGAAGAAAGTTGGAATCATCAATGCTATGCATGTATTTAGCATACATTTTTTCCCCCTAATCATTGTTTTTATGGATCAAGTTCCAACTAACTTTTGAGAGAAGGGCTTTATTCATGTTCCTGATGGACCTAATACTAAGTCCACCATGAGATTTTGGAAGACACACTTTTTCCTATCTAAATAAAGACATTCTCTATTTGTCTTCCACTCCCATCCATAAAATTTTCCTTTAGATATGTTACAATTTCTTAGCAAAATACGTAGGAATTTTAAAAAGAGACAGGAAGTATGTAGGAATACCTTGCAACAAACCCTGAAGAAGTTGTAGTTTACCAGCACTGCTGAGTAGTTTCCTCTTCCAACCAAGAAGTTTCCTCTATGTTCTTTCCACAATTACATTCCAAAATTTGGGAGATACCTCTTTGATCGATAGTGGAAGACCCAGGTAGGTAGCTGGTAGGCCAGCTTTAGCACATTCTAATATATCAATGATTATACGTCTAAGTTCATTAGGAGTGTTGAAGAAATACACATTGCTTTTCTAGAAATTTATCCTTTGTCCCAACTCTCTGGCATAATTATTTAAGATATTCTTCCATCTTCTAGCTTCAATCACTGATGCAATACCAAAGAAGATGGTATCATCCACAAATTGTTGTACCACCATAAGATGAAGGGAGGAGGTAGGTTTGATGCCCACTAGCTTTTTTGAGGATATATTTGCTTGTATGTATCTTCCCAATGCCTCAGCCATAATGATGAATAAGTACAGGGAGAGAGGGTCTCCCTGATGAATTCCTCTCAAAGATGAGAAAAACCCTCTAGGAACACCATTAACCAACACTAAGAATTTTGCAGAAGAGACCGCATTCCATAACAAGCGAGACATTTTATCATTAAACCCAATTTTTTTGATCACTTAGAATAGAAAAGTCCATGAGACTCTATCATAAGCTTTAGAAATATCAAGCTTGAGAGCCATCCCAGGGATTCTACTCTTATCCATGGAGTAAATAGTCTCATGTGTGGTGATCATAGCATCAAGAATCTGCCTGCCTGGGATGAAACCTTTTTGAGCAAGAGAAAGAATTTTGTCTAGCAAAGGTTGAATCCTCATGACCAGTATTTTAGTACATAACTTATGCATAGTGGTGCATAGACTAATGGGCCTGAAATTAGTGAGGTGTGAAGGTTGTGATTTTTTAGGAACAAGTAATATGAAGGTATTATTAGCTTATTTCAAAAGTTTACCTGATCTAAAAAAGTCACGCATAGTAGTCGCGAGGTCTGCTCCTACTATCTCCCAATATTCCTGAAAGAATATAGGAGGAAAGCCATCAGGACTCAGGGCTTTAAAAGCACCCATGGAGAATAAAATAACCTGGACTTCTTCCTTAGATATAGGCTTTAACATATCTAGATTATCTTCTTTCATTATCAAATAGGGTATTTTATCAATAAATTGATTCATAGGTCTATCGATTCTATCATTATTATTTTCTTCCATAAGTACATTCTGAAAGAAAGCCCTGGCTTGTTCCCCTATTTCATTATCCCTGGTAATAATGTTGCCATTATCTAGGACAAGCTTAGTTATTGAGTTGGCTTTCCTATGTTTCATAGCTGAGAGATGAAAAAAGGCAGTGTTCCTATCCCCCTCTTTAAGCCACTTAACATGGGATTTATATTTCCAAAAAACCTCTTCTCTTTCCATAAGATTCTTCCATTCTAAAGATAGGATATTCTCTTCTTATAAAGTGTCCTCAAAGTCATCCCATTGATCTATCAGTTGTTGTATATCCTTGATTTTTCCCACTATATTTTTCCTCTGATGGAAGACCTGCCCAAAGTTGTATCTATTCCATCCATGAACTTCTTGTTTAATGTGTTGGAGTTTATTGACTATTCTGAACATAGGAGTACCTTGAATAGGAATTTTCCACCATTGGGCTGCCATTTGTCTAAATTCTTTGTGTTTGATCCACATAGCTTCAAAATAAAGTGGGGAAGGTCCGAAATGTCCTTGTTCTCTCTAACTGAGGAAGATCGGGCAGTGGTCAGACATGGTTCTAGGGAAAGCCTACGCCTGCATATTATGATAATCCTTCCAGTTTCTTGATATAATAAATATATCTAATTTAACCTAAATCATTTGATCTCCTCTTCTTCTATTGGTCTAGGTAAAATTTTGGTTTTGCAGCTCTATGTCCAATAATCCCCAATCATTGATGAATTCAACAAAGTCGAACATGTTGTTCAAGTAATCCATAATTCTACCCTATTTTTTAGAAGGGTATAGAGGAGTGTTAAAATCTCTGGCTAACATCCATCTAATGTTCTAGAGATTATTCCTAAAATTTCTTAGGTCTATCCATAATTTCTATCTCAAAGCTCTGTTATTCGGTCCATAGACATTGATCATTGACTAGTTCAAAGATTTCATAGAAAAATTGGTAATCAAGAAGTGCTTATTATAAGCCATAAGAGACCCCTAGATTTTAGCACTATTCCACATAGTGACAATCCCCCCTAAAGCCCCTTTAGTAGGACTAATGCAAAAATCCACCTTAGGCCATATATAGCCAACAATTTTTGTAAAATTCTCCTCATTCATCTTGACTTCTTGAAGTAATAAAATATCTAATTTATTATCTAAAATGCAGTTTTTAACCTCAAACTACTTTGAAGGACTATTAAAGCCCCTCAAGTTCCAAGATAATATTCTCATTTAGAGGGTTTTGGGGGTTGGGTCTCTAGTGTATTCTATTTACCACTAGCAATCTCCCTAGCAATCTCTCTTTGTCTTATTTCTCTTAGGGTTGGCCTCCCTTATTTGGGCTCAGTGCCAACATCTGTAGATTTTTTAGCTTTTCAATTATTTTTCTTTGGGGTAACCCGTTCCTCTTATTCATTACTACCACTTTGTCCTATTACACCTATTGCTAAGTAGTTTCCTACTTGGTCTCCGACTTCTAGAGCATGGAAAATGTTTGTATTTAGCTGTGGGTCTGCTTCTCTTTTAGTGGGACTTTCTAGAGTTACTTCTTCCTATCCAACTCTTGGAACTTTGTCTTCTTCATTGAATTCCTCTATCAAAAGGTTACCTCTTTCTCCTTCCTTAGACATATTAGTCTATTTTTCTAGAGGATTGGCTGTGTTAAATATAGCCTTCTGACTATCAGCTAATACTATATTTTCCTTTGGGACAACTTTTCCCTCACTACTAGTGATATCCTCATTTCCCATCTCCTCCTCTCCCTTTTTTGTGTTGTCAAGATTTTCCACATTACTCTCCATTTCTTGCTTGCTATTCTTTCTGTAATTGAGAGCATGATCCTCCCCTTCAATCTGGGAATCATTTTTCCTCCCTTTTTACTTTGTTATGCATTGTGTCATTAAATGGCCCTTTCTCTTACATATTTGATAGAAAGTGGTAGAATTTTCATAAGTGATCAACTAAGTTCAGGTCTCATATTTAGAGTTTATCTCTATGGTCGTAGGGAGAGTCCTATTTATTTCAACATTGACACAAATTCTAGTGTACACACATCTAGACTTTGTTTTAGTTGTATGATCTGTAGTGACATATTAGCCAATAGAATTGCCAATAGCTGTGAAATTCTTTTCATCCCAAAATTCCAAAGGGAACCCTGGCAGTCTAGCCCAAGCAGGAGTAGACTTATTAAGGTCTGAGTTAGGATCAAATCTTGGTTTCCACGAGCATAGGGCAAGATAATTTGGGCCATATAGCCATGATCCTCCATTAAAAGTAGTGATCATGTCCTCCCTATTCATAAAACTAGAAAGGAATAGGACTCTTGCCATGGCAGTGATCGAAACACTACCCTTAAGTTTCCACCTAGACAAAACCATTTCATAATCATTTTGATACTAAGATAGAAAGAAAAAAACTTACCTACCAACATAAGGTCCATGGATTACATGATTTCCTCCACCAGATTGTCTGGGATATGCAGGGTCGTGCCCTCCAAGATAACAAGGAGGCTCGTCGTGCTTTTCGAGGGGCATGTCTTTTCACCTATAAGTGCCTTCTTCCATCTATTGGATGGACTATCCACTACCAGATTTATAAATAGATCCCCAGAGGCATTACCACTAGTAGTGTCCTTCATTAGATCCATGATCCCATCAGTCACACTCAGGGGGCCCAACTTGGTGGGAAAAAACTAGTTTCAAATGTTGTCCACATGCAGCCGTTTCAAATTAAACAGTTATTGTTACAACACCAGATGTCTTGTAATATTTTTATAGTATCATATCTGAAGACCAATTAGAGTATTTCTAGAACTGACTAACAATTAGGTTGGTATCTAACATTCAAAATATCATTCTAGCTAGAGTTGTGAAAAGAACCTCACATGGAGTACCAGGTCTAGTACTAGATTTTTGAGGATAAAAAGCCTTCTTAATGGGGAGGATTGATCCAGAGGATAATTTATAAAATCTCCTAAAGAAAACTAAAAAATACACCATTGTGTATATCTCATTGAGACGTTTCTAACAGTATCTAGAATGAAAAAAATGGATATCATATGCTCCTTGTGTAGCCAGTTATAGTTCCAACCAAACTAGTCAAATTAGGGAAAAGTTGGTCAAACTACAAAAATTTACCATAATGGAATGATGTGAGAATAGTTCCATGGTGAAGATCTCATCATGATATTTTTAGCACAATTTTTGGTTCATGAAATAGAGTTCATATGCAAAAGATATGACCAGTCAAAGTTGTGGTCAAACTTGGTCAATAAGATGACATGGCAAAATCTAGACCAGTAAAGAATGTGACACATGGTAGTCAGTTCATGCAAAAAAATAGTGGGTTTCAATCATTTTTCTTTCATAGGTGAATATATTCATTAACAAGTGAATGTAGGTCATCTTCGCACTGACATAAAAAAAATTAGGTTTTGGATGTCGATAAGTGGTGAGAGGTCATCAATCGATAAATATCAACAAGTGGTGGATGGAGATTAGACCACATGGTGGGTCCTCAAACCACCACATGGATTTATAACATTCATATGATCTAATTTCATATTATATATTTCATTCCAAAGTCCCTCAAAATTTCCAAACCCTTTTTCCACATGACATCCACACTCTCCACGCCACATAACCACATATTCTCCACACAATTACCATAAGCCTCCACAAACCCCACATTCTATGCCACACACACACCACATATATGCCATGTGAAACCCAAATATTACATATTCCAATTCCATGCCCACTAAAAATCAAGATAATTCCAATAACTTGGCATTATAAACCATTAAGTTCGTGGCATATAAACTATCATGAAGTTTCTCATTTCCCAAATGTGGGACTAAGGATATGTTTGCTCACTGAAACCATTGAAGGTGGGATTAGAACCCACTCCACATTAGATAAAAAGATAAGGCCCAATCGAGTGGGCTATGGATTTGAATGGATATATAAGACCAAGAAATTATATTTTTAAAACAATGAAAAGCTACGTAGTAATACTAAGGCATAAGGACCCATTTCTCCTTTTCCTCTAATTAGAGGCATCTAGAGGCATTTTCATCTTTCAATGCAAACTAGAGATTTGTTCTACTTTCTAAACCAGTTATAACCATATGCTGAATGTCTAGATTTAGCTCCATTTGTTACTGATTTTGATGCTTGGAAGTGATATTTTTGAGTAGAAGACATGTGGAGGTATTTTCAGGAAGGTGAAGGATCTACTCGAGTATTATCGAGATTCTTCAAAGGTTTGAAACACATGTGGATCCATTATTGATTGTAATAATTTATATTCCTATATTTCCAATCATTTTATAGTGGATTATTTCATGTTTAAAGTGAACCCAGAGATGTAGGCATTTGTTGAACTTTGTAATCAACTTTTGTGTAGTGTGTTGGTTTTCTAGATTTCTTCTAGTAAATTATTGTTACAATTTAATTTGTAAGTCATTTTAATAAAAAATAATAAAATTATTGTAAAATTAAAGTCAAATTATGTTATCATATTATTGCATAAGTTTATGGATCAAGTTTGGTATTAGAGCAGTTAGTGTGTTGGGTTATCCTCTGTGTAAACATTGTTATAAACATCAATTTTGATATCAAAAATAAATTTTAGGTAAATTAGTGATTTTTTTATTTAAATAAAATTAGTTATTATAGAATGATGGATCTAATGCTAGCTTAGATTTATTTGCTACTAAATTCCATTATCACTGTGATAATGCAATTCCTGTAAGGCCAAGAGCAAAATTAGTAATCAGTAGAGCAACAGTGGGGGTAGTAGATCGAGAGGCTTCAATAGAGCATTAATGCACTATGATAAAAACTACAATAGGAACCTCAAAAGAAGAAGAGGATGCATGGATATTTAAATATTTGTGGAAATTATTCCTGGCAAAGACATATTGTTGATTAATACTAGATTCTACACCCCAGTCAGGTTCCAATATGGTTTAGAAGGTGAAATGAGGAAAGAGCAAGGCACCAGCCATGTCCAGTAAAAATCAATCTATCTAACCAATAGTACCTCATCAATCAACTCTAGAATATCTAATGCAATAGTTGTTGCCAATAGAAGTACCAAATATTATGCTATGCTCTTAGGAAATTCAATGATACAATTGCACTACCATTGTTGAAGGAAAGTTCATGCACATCTATTTTAACTAGAGTTCTAGAGCTAGTTATATTACTGAAGGCCTTGTATAATGTCTAAAGCTAAGGAATATTCCATTACCTCACACTAAAATAGTCAGAGGAGCTGATGGCATAGTATGAGGACATGTAACTCATTATGTCATTCTACATTTTGGCATCGAAATGCTATTTTTAATAAATAACTCTTGATATAGTTTTAGGAAAATTTGAGGAGATAACGTAAGGTAATTATTATCTCATATATCAGTATGCTATAAACACTACATTAGGTGAAGGAATCCAACTGATGACCAATCATACCCATGAGATTCAATTCAAAACAAGTTAGACTACAAAGGTACATTCTAGTTATAGCAGTGATTCTTCTAATTCATATACTCCTACTAGTCCTATTAATGAAAATAATGTTGTAAATTTGGAAGTAAATAATGCTTTGATTATTAATGTATATTTTGATGTAAATTTGGAGAAGTAATGAAATCAATTATTCTACCTATATTGACAATGTTAGGGATACTAAATATACTAACCCTAAACATTTATCGAAGTCATTTGAAAAGCACATGAAGGGAATAGGTTTTAAGTTGTTAGAAAAAATGGGATTTGAAGGAAAAGGCCTTGGAATTACTGGTTAAATAATTTTCTATCCTATTCAAGTGACAAAGAGACCACTTTGAGTAGGATTATAATATGGAGGTGAAGGATAAATGTCCCAAGAATCTAAGTTGAAGGACTACTCAAGTAGAAAGCTAGAACATCTTGAAGAGCCAAAAGAAGTACTCTATGAAGATGTGATAGTCACATTGCATGAAGAATTTTTAAATGATTCATCAAGATATGTCAATAATAAATACCCAAATGTATTTTTTGATTCTGCACAAGAGAGTCCTAAAAGGAAGTTTAAGAAAATTGTCAAAATGAAGTTGCCTAAGGAAGATATGAAGTTAGGATTTTACTTCATTGCTAAGGGGAAAATGATGAAAGAAGATAAGTAGAATAATCTAAAACCTTAGATAAAGGCTATAACTGCATCTTCAGTCAAGAAAAATATAAAGCCTCCTTAAATAGAATCTAATCAATTAGAACCTGAGACAACATCAATAAGGGAGATGATAGTCAATGAGAAGCTGACAGTTCAGAATTTGTCACCCTAGAAAGGTAAGCAACATTTATACAAAATAATAATTGATAAGAATTCTAAGATAGATTCTATTTTTGATATGAATTATCAAAGTTATTTGATATCTGAAGATGTTGTAGAAGCCCTAGATTTGGAAACTAAGCCACATTCCCAACCCTATTCTATGGATAAAATAAATGATGGTAAAAATGTACATGTAAGTAGAATATGTAAATTAGGGTTTGCAATTACTTCTAACTTATTAGATGATTTTGAATTAGATGTGGTTCCACTTCAATTCAGTGGCATTATCCTAGGTAAACCAAACTTGTCTATGAGAAAAGCAACTTAATTCAAAAAAGAAAATTAGTATAGAATTGTAAAATATGGGATATAATATCTCTTATGAGCACATCGGTAGTAACAATTATAGGTAATTATACCTTCAATGTTATTTTATTCATCTATGTTATAGATAGGAACACTATAGGGTAAAAAATGGATGCCATCATGAAAAGCATCAGGAATAGCTTAGAAAATAGGTTATATATTTTACTTTGTATGAGTGTACAAACATGCATATATTTTAATTGTAAGACCCTATGGGAAATGTTTGTAATGATTTTGTTTGTGTTTGTAAAATACCTAAGAATGGTAATGTTTGTAAACTGTGTTTCTAGGTAAAAACCCCAAAAGGACAATTATAAATGGTGATTGCTATAACACTAGATGTCTTGTAATATTTTTAAAATATCATTTCTAAAGACCCATCAGAGTACCTTTAGAACTAACGAACAATTAGGTTGGTATCTAACATTCAATAGATCACTCAATCTATATTCAAGAGCCAGAGCTGTGAAAAGATCTTCACATGGAATACCAGGTCTAGTACTAGCTTTTTTAGGACAAAAAGCCTTCTTAGTGCAAAGGATTGGAACTCTAGTTCAATTCAAAAAAGGTCCTAAATAAAATAAAAAACTAAAAAATTATGTATATCTCATTGATGCCTTTCCAATGGTATGAAAAATTCAAAAAATGGAACTCGTATGTTCCTTGTGCAGCTAGTTAAAGTTCTAATCAAACTAGTCAAATCAAGGCAAAGTTGGTCAAACTATAAAAATTAACCATTATTAAATGATCTAAGAATAGTTACATGGTGAGTATCTCATTGGGATATTTCTAAAACAATTTACGGTTCACGAAATAGAGTTCATATGTAAAAGATATGACCAATCAAAGTTGTGGTCAAACTTGGTCAACAAGATGATGTGGCAAAATCTAGACCAGTAAAGAACATGACACATAGCAGTAAGTTCATGTAGAAAAATAGTTAGTTTCAATAATTTGTATTTTATAGGTAAATATAGTCATTGAAAAATGAATGTTTATTGTCTTTGCACTAATGTAATATAAAATGGGTTTTGAATATCAACAAGTGGCAAGAGATCAACAATAGACGACTATTGACAACTGGAAAATGGAGATTAGACCATATGGTGGGTCCTCAAACCACCACATGGATTTCCACCATTCATATGATCTAATTTAATATTATATATTTCATGCTAAAGTCCCTCAAAATTCCTAGACCCTCTTTCCACGTGACATCCACACTCTCCACATGCATACCACATAACCACATATTCTCCACACAATTATCATAAGCCTCCAAAAAACCCCATGTTCTATGCAACGTGAAGCCCACATATTACATATGTCAATTCCATGACCACTGAAAAGAAAGATACTGACAAAAACTTGGCATTATAAACCGTTAAGTTTGTGGCATATAAACTATCACGAAGTTTCTCATTTCCCAAATGTGGGACTAAGGATATGCTTGCTCATCAAAACTTTTGAAGGTGGTATTCAAACCCACTCCACATTGGATAAAAATATAAGGCCAAACCAAGTGGACTTCATATTTGAATGGCTATATAAATTGAATAAATTATATTTGTAAAACAATGAAAAGCTAAGTAGCATTACTAAGGCATAAGGACCCATTTTTACGCTTCTTCTGATTAAAGGCATCTAGAGGCATTTTTAGCTCTGAATGCAAACTAGAGATTTGTTCTAGTTTCCATGATGG
This sequence comes from Torreya grandis, assembly GCA_037957365.1. NCBI lineage: Eukaryota > Viridiplantae > Streptophyta > Pinopsida > Cupressales > Taxaceae > Torreya > Torreya grandis. The sequence continues at coordinate 2,155,064 of JARHVA010002274.1, forward strand.
TTCTAACCATATGATGAATGTCTATATTTAATTCTATTTGTTGTTGATTTTGATGCTTAGAAGTGAGATTTTTGAGTAGAAGACATCCAAAGGTGTTTTTAGTAAGGTGAAGAATTTGTTCGAGTATTATAGAGATTATTTGAAGGTTTGAAACACATGTGGATCCATTATTTATTGTAAGAATTTATATTTATATATTTTCAATCATTTTATAGTGGAATAGTTCATGTTTAAACTGAACCCAAAGATGTAGGCATTTGCCAAGCTCCATAATCAACTTTTGTGCAATGTGTTGGTTGTCTAGATTTATTCTGGTAAATTATTGTTACAATTTAATTTTTAAGTCATTTTCTTCAAAAATTATTCCATAAAGTTATTTTAAAATAAAATTTAAATTATGTTATCATATTATTTCATAAGTTTATGGATCATCAACTCATCAAGTTGTTCTATTATATATTCTACCATTGGGTGTGTGAGAGTACATGTGGTCCTCTCCCATTGGATCGAGCCTCCTAGGGCTATGACATATCTAACACATCTAGGTGTATATATGCATGTGACACTTTCCCATTGGATCATGAGTCCTAGGTCTCTAACAACTTTGACACTTCTACGACCTCCAAAATGAATAAAATAACCAAGTCATTTATAAAATTTCCTCATAATTAAAGAGATGCTTACCTATCATAAAATAAGATTTAGGATTAGCAAGTTATACTTTGGGGTTTAGGCTCTAAGACCGAGACTTTGAGAAATTCTTATTTTAAATATTTCTTGTAGGGCCTAGTTAATGCCCAAAAAAATGAAAATACTTCAAAAACATAATGGGACTAATCCTTTTGAATTAAAAAATCATAGAAGGTATTCAACATAAATAAATGGGATGTTATTAGAGTTCTATAAAATATCTAGGAATGAGAATCTAAAAGAGATTTGGGATTTTTTTAAAGGATGAGGATTTGACTAAGCTCGATAGAGGGTTGAGGAATTTTTTAAAATTACATAATTCATAGGTCCGCTTTCTTCTATGAAAATAGATGAGTTGGCCACAACAAAACTCATGGTGGAATAAACTCAAACAGCCATGGGATATCTCATATTTAAATAAAGTGTATGGAAATTCTTCCTCTAACATGAAAACAAAATTAGAAGTAGATGTGTGGGAATGAAATGGATTGCCTAAAATCATAAATTCTCCTCAAACTAATCTTGGTTAGACTTAATACAAAGCCTATAAATGAGGGTTTCAACAAAAATTCTATAAACCCCATGAGTTATTGTAGACACTATTTATGAATTACATATCACCTCAGTCTTCTACACTTGGAAAATACATATCATGGATGTAACTTTAGATTCTAAATATTTCCCACTACCAAAGGTTCACATACATTATCTCTATGTACCTCATTATTTATCTATTAGTCCAACCAATGTCACTTTGATAACCTAGGCCTTATATCTTTTCTAAAATGTTTTAAAACTATTTATCTTCCATCTCTAAAAATTTTGGACCTGCACCTATTTTTTAACTGCCTAGACGCATGGATTTTAATCAGATGCTTACATCGACACAAGTGTCCAATGACCTAAATTCATCCAATTTTAAAATAAAACATATTTATATGGTTGGCCTAAGTGATTTAATGTGATATATTATCCAAGAGGATTGGTAAAAATATAATAACAACCTTCATTCATTCCTCACCTAAAAAATTCTTACCTACTCACAAGGAAACTTTCTAAAAGCATAATATCAAGAACTCAAGTGTAAAAATATTACTTATTTTCTCTTATTTACATATAAATCATAGGGAGTAACATATATAGGTCTTAATTACTAAAATAACATCCTAAGATCTATATTTTATAAGTTACAAGCTAGGTCACTATTGTACTTACTTATCACTCATTACATGATTCACATACAAGTCAACATACAGGGAATAAATACAAAAGTCTAAGGCCCTCTTTTTAGTATTGGATATGTATGTATCACTCATTAATATAGGGGTATTTGGGATAAATTGGCATTATTTGACCACTAACCAGTTTTTCCCATGTCCAATATCAAGATAAAGAACTAGGGTTTTGCCTATTTGACAAGGAGTGATAATATACGACCCAGATCTAAATACACCAAAATAAAGGTGACACATAACCTAGAAGAATATAGGTGGTCATATATATTTATAAAATGTATTCCATATTAGACACTATGTCCACATCAGGAAATAGTATCAACAAAATTGACTTAGGTTGATGTAAGTATTTACGGTGACATAGGCCAAATTTCTAGATTCATGTGACTATTCCAAAATCTATATCCATTCCAATTTTTGCATGTTCTAGATATAGATGTATATTAAAATCATAATAAACTAATTATCTTGTTTATTTTTAATATCTAACATAGATATACTTTTTATTCTTAGCATCTTAGTATAATAAATTCAGTATATGTTTATCTTAGTTTTGTAAATAATTGGCCTGCTTTAGAGATAGTATACCATCCTTGTGCCTTAGGATATATCTACCAATTTTAAACTTATATCAACATAATATATATTTTAAGGATAAACATTTGGTGAAACTGAATCATGTAAATTCAAAAAAAGTTCTAATCTAGGTTTTCCAATCTCCTAGGGTTTTAGCTTTTCGTGATGTATTTTTACATCTTAAGCTTTACCCTAGGGTTTTACCCTCCTTTTGTTACCAATATTTATATCCAAACACTTTTAAGTTGATTATTAATTTATTTTTACATTATTTTATCAAAACAAGTCCATTTTAAAATTCCTTAAAGGTATTTGCTACTCAGGTTGGTATACTAAAAACACACTTTTCTACCAAAATTTGAAATGATTTTTTCATTTTTTTCAATTTACTATTTTTAGTAAATATTGGAATACAAGGAAAATGGTGTAATTATTTTATAATTAATTTTTGGGTTTCATCAAAAATAATAATTTATTAAAAAACCTCTCTCATATATATGAAATAAGTTACTATTTTATCAAAAGTTCTTATTATTTATTAGGAATATTCTAGGGTTTTACTTGTGAAGCAACCCAAATTTTTTGGCCTATATTTGATCCATAATATATAAAATTTCAAATTACAGTTTTTTTTCCATAACTATTTTTATATTGACAAAAATATGTTTTGGTATTCCAAAATATTGAGTGGATTTCATGAATTTGGCATTTTATTATTTTTAGTAAATTTGGACCTATAGGCCATACATTGTACTTTTGTTTCCCTATTTTTCTAGTTTCATCTCATTTCATATTTTTACAAAAAAAATTATCTTAGATATTCCAAAAACTTATCTAATAGTATGAAATTATTATATCCTTATTCTATCATGATTGATTTCTCCTTAGCATTTGTATGCCTTTATTATCCTATTCTGATGTCAATTTTTAGAACTTTTAAAATGGATGCAAAGGAGCCCATTCTTCCTCTTAACCCTAAAGAGGGTGATATATATCATCAATACAACCATTTACACACTATAATTCCTTCAAGGGGTAAGGTAGATGGTACATGTATGCATGTTCAATCTTAAACGCCTTAGGTTTGTGCTTGTGAATCCCTAAAGGATGAAATCGCCACTATGAAAAAGCTAATAAATGAGTTACAAAATCAGATTACATACATGAAAAAACCAAAATATTTTAGTGTTAATCATGTGTTTTCATCTTCATATATCAATCTTATAGTCAACAAGGGTTTTTATCCAAATTAAAAGCTAAAATAGAATATATCTAGAAAAAGTGATTTAAAAAGTGGCCAAAATGCTGCTAAAAGTCTAAGTAAAATCTTAAGAGAATGCTTTGAAACAAAGTGATCCAATTACCTCCTCTATATTATAATTAGATCTAAGTGATATTTTGAATATCATTAAATACATTATAATCATAAATATTATTGTTTGGCATTGATTAACTAGTTTCAAAGTCTCAAAGGTAGTGGTGATCATATAATTTTTACATCCACCAAGAAACCCACTCACATTATGAGTACCTATCCTAAAGCATAAGTAACAAAAAAATGGGTACCAAAAGATCATTTAAAGAAAAATAAGGGTCAAAAGAAAAAATAAATAGAGAAAATACCATTACCTAAGGTTCCAAAATTCTAAATGATATACAATTAGAAAAGGAACTAATGATCTTAAAACCACCATAAAATAATCCATGTGAGCTCCCTTTGTTTTTTAACATTAAAATTAGTGAGAAAAATTCCAAATGATTATGATAGTGGTGATACTATTCCTAATACATAACCAAATAAAAAAATATGTAAGGTAAACCATGTAGCTGAAGATATTTATAAGGTATTAACATCGTAAGTTCACACGGATACAAATAATGCCATACTAAAAATATCACAACCATAGTATGGCATTATTTATTATTCATATACAAATAATTAAAAATTGTATATAAAATGTTAAGGAATAAACCAAGAGATTAAAATTATCCTTTAATAATTATTACATCAATTATTATGATCCTAATAATACATAAGATTGGTATGATCATTAATGATAGCAATGACACAACATATGCATATGACACACATGATATAAGGACTCCAAAATGGCATATCCTTGATCATATCCTTTGTTTATAGAATAAATTTTACCTATACATGATCTTGATACATCCAGGTTATATTATTTTTATGGTCACTTTACATTATCATGTTTGAGCTCATATATGTACTTACACATGCCTTTATCCATGTTTATATCTTTCACAGTGTACTTGATATGCTATGTACTTAATATTTGTTACCAACACATATATCCATGGAATATTATGCTATGCTTATTATGGTTATTTATGCTTTCATTTATGACCTTCTTTAAGTGTCTTGCCTTGATATTGTCTTGTTTATTTGATCATTTAAATATGATCCATTATTTGTGACCCCCTTGCCTTTGTTTTCCTCTTTGAAATTTGAATATGTCATTACTTATTGTATGTTAAAATTTCAATATGTCATTTATTTATATGTGTACATTAGACTAAGTCATGTCTCTTTGATTTTGTGGCATTTCAACATGCCCTTTGTTTGAGGTCTCCTTGGACCATTATCTTTTGATTTACTTTTGAGTGTTCTCATGTGTGTGCTTGATTAGTTTTGAGATTGTATTATTACTCTCTAGATGTTTCAATAATTCACATCATGCATCTTAGGACTTGGTGTGATCACCTTATTCATTCTTTAATGATATATCTACCTATAGATGTTCCTGATATATGCTACATGGTAATTTTATAATTTACATGGTTATCTTATCCTTTTGAGGTAAGGTAACTACATATTTCTACTTGCCTCACCTCAAGGGGGTATATCAGTGGGGGCATCCCATAGACGCATGAGTTTCACATTACTTCACAAATTCAGATTACACTAGGGGAATGTTTTGGAAACATGTTCCTCACATTGGCACTTACACTATTTCTCAAATTTGTATTCAGTGTGGGCATGTTTTAGAAACATGTTCTCTAAACTTACTCAGTATGTAGTATACCAAAATTATAATGTGGGAATGTTTTGGAAACATGTCCTTCATATTAGAACACGTTGTTCCCAAAATTTGTCACTCATTTTGGGACAAAATGTGAACTATTTTGGTTCAACAGACCAAAATCCTCTCTTCCCTTTTCAAAAATTGTTCTGAGCATTCAAGTTCTTCATTATTCAAGCTTTTGCAAATTTCTATGGAATCTGTAGGCTTGAATCTATGGACTCTATAGGCTTGAATCTATGGACTCTGTAGGCATGAATATATGAACTCTATAGGCTTGGCTTGAATCTACTAATTCTATAGATAGATTTCTACGAACTCTATAGGATTGAAAGTTTAGCATGTTCAATGGCTTAAATAGGTAAATTCTCTCAAAGGGGCAAGTTTCCAACACTTAGGAATTTTCATGATTGGTTCAATGCCTTGGTTGAACCAAAAATGTTGATTGGCAAGCTTCTAAGTAAGGATTGAACTATTGAACCAAACCATTGAACCTTGAACCATTTTGGTTCAATGGGTTCAAAGGTTTAACATCATCAAAAAGTGTTAAGCACTTTGTCAAAATTTCATCAAGTTCAACCACTTCTAGGATCAATGGCTTCAAAACACTTAGTGAAAATAAGAAGGTTTAAACCATTGAACCATTGAATCTTGAACCATTTTGGTTAAAAGGTTCAATGGGTTCAATGGTTCAATAGGTTCAACACGTGGTTGGTTCAAATGGTCAAAAGACTTAGCCAAAACAAAGAGATTAAACCATTGAACCATGGAAACAAAGTTGGTTCAATTGGTCGGTTCAATCGATTGGTTTAAGGGATAGCCCCAAAGCCAAAGGAATAAGTGCCCTTACGGAGGGAAATGAACTTAAGGTAGGTGCCCTTGCGGAGGGTAGGGAACATCGATTCAAAGATCAAAGAGAAGGCAAAAAAGATGGAATTCCTTCAAATTTGTTCAAAGTCTAGAAGGGAAGATTTCCTTTAGACTTTTTGTCTAAGGAAATTATCAGGTAAAGAATAGGGAACTGTTTCAAAAAAGTACCTGTGGCAAAAAAGTGCTAAGGAAAAAGTCCTTTAGACAAAATGTCTGAAGGAATTCCTTTAGACATTTTATCTAAAAAAAATCACCTAAAAAGAAAGCCCAACCAAAAAGAAGGAGATGAGTGGCTAAGAAAAGGAACATTTCCTTCAAAAAAAATGTTTGAAGGAAAAGCCCAAAGGGAAAATCCTAAAAGCAAAAGCCCAACGGGAAAAAGATGAAGCCGAGGAGGATTTCCTTCAAACAAATTGTCCAAAGGAATTCCTTCAGACATTTTGTCTGAAGGGAAAAATCTGACGAAGGCTGCCTAAAGACCACCTGGTTGATCTTGAAGGTTAGGTACCCTTGTGGGGGGCACTCAACACTTAGAAAAGGACCTTTTACAAAGACCCAAAGGGACACCTTCCATTTAGGGTGTTCCAAAATCTTTGAAAAGACTTAGACAAAAAGGAGCCTTCAAAGAACAATGATTGAACCATTAAACCTTGAACCAATTGGTTCAATGGGTTCAAGGGTCCAAATGGTTTAACTAATCAAGGCCTCAAAGGAACTTACAAGGATAAAGGAAATAATGGGATGACGGATGAACCAATGAATCAATTGAACCTTGAACTGAAAGAGTTCAAAGTTTAATGGTTTAATAAGTTTAAGTGGTTCAAATACTGATCCAAGTAAAGGAAGAACATGGGTGATTCTAGAGACCAATTCAAAAGATGGTTCAACCAGACAAAGCAAATAAATGAATGAACAAAGGCATCATTTGAACCAGGGGACTGATAAAGATAAAATGAACCAATGAACCAATGAACATTCATAGGTTCAAAGGTTCATGGTTCAACATGTTTCAAGCAGTGAGTAACCAATGACGTTCCTATGGACGTCAATTTTAATGTAATGGAATATCCGTTAAAATTCAAATATGGTGCAGAACTTGAAGAATAAACAAAGTGACCAGCTAAAAAGAGAGCCTGAGAGCCCAAATTGCTACAAGGAAGAGAGAACAAAATATAAAGATCAGAAATATCTACAAGGGACTTATTTCTAGTAGGTGAAACATTAGACCAAGTAGACTTTTGAGCACACCAAATCAAGGATGCAGCCTATTTTTCTTCCATGAAGTAATGGCAAATTGGATAGCTACATAGATATCAAGAAAAGGACTAGACAACTCTTGCTAGAGAGGAGACATATGAAATGAATGAACACGCCATAGTTAAGGCAATACACTATTCCCAACATGGCTCCCCTAGACAAAATTGAAAATGCATTGAAGGCATTGACTACAGCGTGGGTCATCCCATAGGGAAAAGTTCCAAGTCTTTCTTGGTGGATATACATTGTAATTTCTTGTATTATTCAAATGAGATCTTTTCCATTTATAGAAGCAAAAAACTCTACCCAAATTTAAAAGTGAATACTGAGACTTTGAGCTCAAATTATTGTTCATATTATTTTATCTGAATGAAAAAGTAAGTTACTTGCAGACTTTGTGCCGTTATAGCTTGTGCCATTTTAGGAGATTATTATTATGTATTTCTTCTAGATGCATTCTTGTTTATTTAATATAATAGGTAGAACTAGTGAAAGTGATAAGGAAGATGTCTTGAAGCCAGTTACTTTTAGACTTTGTGCTGTCATAGTTGTCTTCAGTGTGTGTTTTTAGTTTCTTTCTATGTTGAGGATTCTGGGATGACTTTGTGCCCCCATTATCTTTTGTGTTTCACTCTTTGGGAAGTTGAGGTGGAAACTTTGTGTTCCATTTCATCTTGCTGGTTACTGCGCCCTTGGTTACTAGTTACTTGTCACCACTTGAAAGAAATCCTACTGTCTCCTACAAGATCACTTCTGAAATAAGAGAAGTAACTTCAGTGTTTTCACTAAGATTTTCTCCTCTATTTGTTAACATCATCTCTAATAAAAGAGATATGGATGGCATTATTCTACCCCTGAGTGTTATTTTCTGCTTATAGTTATAGTATATAGCCCCTGCATATTTATAAGGAAACTCCCCTTGATGAGAGGAGAGATTTGTCCATCTTTGATGTAGTATACCTACACATTTGGATGACCAATCTCCCTTGTTGTGGTTGATAAGACCTATTTTTCTCACCAGTTAGTTGGTTGACAAAATATTCACCCAATAGTTTTTTGGCAACTCCGCTAGGGAAGAGCACGTAGTTTGAATCCTCAAGTTTCATGTTGAAGCAAGACTAGTCCCTTCTCATTTTTATCCTACAATATAGAAACTCCATGCTATAGTATAAGTCAAAGAGCACATGGTGTTGTTGACCTTATTTTTGAATTGGTGCAGAAGGGCAATTCTGATTTGTTCCCTCCCCAACTTCAAGTTCAATGATCTAGGAGTGCTCCTCCTACATGTACCAGGACACCAACACAAGGCAGAGCTTCTTTTTATACTATCAATAGAGTGTTTTTCATACATACACCACCCAAATTTTTTATCCCTCTTTTCATAATCAAATCATGGTAGTTTAAGGCCCCTGGGGTAACTCATTTAGCCCACTCAATCTTAATCCACCTCTGCATGAGCTACCACATAGTTCGAGAAAGGATTTCCCCAAATTATTTGGTGATGGGAGAGTTCATATTGATGAACACATTGTATCTTTTAGAATATCCTATGGCATGACAGTGGTGGAATTTGAGAACGTGGTCAGTTAGGCTTTTTATGGAAACACTACAAGGTGCTACTGTAGACTAGTTCTACCATCTGCAGGCTAGGTCAGTAATTGACTGGGACACACTCAAAGTTAAATTTGAATCTAGGTTCAAGCCTAAAAAAGATGCACATGCCTTGCTAGCCCATCTCACACAGATGAAGAAGGAACCTCATGAACCTATGAGGGACTTCATCACAAAGTTTGACAAGCTGAGGAATTGGATTCCTATCATTGCTCAGCCCACACCTAAGAACCTTAAATGCTTGTTCATCAACTCATAGCTGCCTAAAGTGAGATTTCTGCTAAGATGTGTTGGCCACATATCCCTTGTTGCTACTTAAGACTTGGATACTAAAGTGGAAGATGAACTTATCTTGGCTAGAAACATAAGGAGAGATCCAAATAGAGGTAAACCCTCTTCATCTTGTAAATGCTCACCTGCAGCCACCACTGATCCAATGGTGTAGAAGTTGGAAAATGAGTTACTAACCCTCAGAAAACAAATGGCACAAGGGATGTCATCTTCTCCTTCATACAGAGATGTACCAAGGAGGACATTCTCTAATCAATCATACCAAAGTATTGCTATCAGGAATCAAGGGCAAGTAAATCATATTTCTCCCCCTCAGAGGAATAACCTTGCCATTGAATCACCTCCAACCAACTCAATGGTTGGATATCTTGAAGTTAAATCAGATTTATCCTTCTAGCTTGAATTGAATCTAGAATATGACACTAATCTCTTCACTGAGGAAGAAGAAGAATTAGATGGTGACTTCAACATTGGTTTCCTAAATTATCAGGATGAACTTAGAAGTGAAGGTAATGTAGCTAAGGCATCATATGCTGTGTTCACCCAGTCTAAGAACCAATCAGCCCAGCGAGCTGATAAAGAAAATTTAGAGGAGTGACCTCAACCAAAAATTTCAATTTCTAAGTGGGGAACCACTCTTCCTTTCCAACCAAAGGACCTGGTGATCACAAGAAAGGTAAGTACACCAAATATCCCTATGCCTTCTATTTCAAATTCTTAGTCTAGTCCTCCCCCTCCCAAAACTCAAAAGGATGAACTCTCATCCTCTATAACTGGTTCATTTCAAACATTTGATATCATTGACCATATGAAGAAAACCAAAATTCAAATGTCTAAATTTGAATTTCTACAGTCCAACCCTGAGCAATTAGATAAGTTGGTTCAATGTGTGAAGAACCAAAATGTCCCTATAGGACAAGCAATTTCAAAGGTAACTTGTGATCCTTCCAAGAACACATATACCAAGAATAACCTTGTCATTACTCCTCCTACTACACCTAGAAGGACTAAACCGTTTCATGTCTCCCTGTTGATAAATGGACATCAGCTGAATAATTACATCATTGATTTCAAAGCTTCAGATAATGTTATGCCTACCAAAGTGGTAGAATCCCTTAGCTTTTTACTAACAAAGACAATTGGGAGATGTTTCTCCATGGAAAACAAACAAGTACCTCTACTGGGACAAATGAAGGATGCCCAATTTGTATTTGTAGTGTTCCTAGACAAGAGAATCAAGATGACTATCCTGGTAGCCAATGTCCCAACATCATATGGCATCCTTCTTGGGTAGAATTTCTACAAGGATGTTGGAGGTGAATTGAGAATGGACCTATCTGAAGCAAGGATTCTAGTCAAAGGCATTATGAAAAGATTACTTCCTAAAAAGGAAGCAAAATATGTGGTCACCTAGACATCAGCACCTGAAGCTCAAATTCTATTTGAGTCTTCAGGCATGGGTAACTACTTCTTATCCATGAAATAATTTTATGAAGCTCTTGATGAAGCTCCTAAAGGTGACAACCTAAAAATTGCTTTAGATGAAATAGCAGAAAAATTGGTGGAGTGCAATGTAAGTGTGGAAGGATTTCCCCCTCCAAATGAAGAAAAATCTAAAGGAAAATCAGTATCAAATGAGGGTTGGATTCTAGAATTTGATGGTAGTTTCTCCTCTACCAGTTCAGGAGCTAGGGTTGTGTTGATATCTCCTCAAGGAGATATTTTTTCCTTCATCCTAAAAATTACAGTTTAACAATACCAATAATATAGCTGAGTATGAATCATTATTGCTTAGATTGAGGATTACTCAAGACAGAGGCATCAAACTCCATGCTAAAAGAGATGCTAAATTGGTGGTTTGTCAGGTGAGAAACCTATATCAAACCAAAAATGAGATATTGTGCCACTACCACAACCTAGTATGGGATCAACTTGAAAGATTTGATGCTCTCAGCATCTCTACCATTCCAATGGAATTCAATGACTAGGCTGATGCACTGGCCATTTCAGCAACTCTATTAGTTCCTCACCGAGACTTCAAAAGAGATAGGTACACTATTGAACTAGTCTTTTGACCAAGTGTACCTAATAATGCTAGTCATTGGTAGGTTTTCAATAATGACAACCAAATCATTGCCTTCCTAGAGCAAAAGGATAGCTTTCAACAACTTCACTTTAAAGGTAGTGAACCTCAAAATCTTGAACCAGCCCCGCAATCAAGTTCTAATGTAGGTGAGAAATTCCTCTAGATGAAAGGGAATAAAATTCCCAAAGGACTGGTTTCCCTTGAGAAGCTGTTTGACAAACATGAAAGATTCATCAAATAGTAGAAAATAGATTCAAGCTCTTCCTAGGAGTTTGATCAAGTAAACCTGGGTACCAAGGAAAATCCTAAGTTGGTGAACATTGGGAAGTGCTGCACTCAAGAAGAAAATTTTGAGTTCACTACTCTACTCAGCTAGTACATGAATGTCCTAACATATTCCTATGATGATATGAAGTCACTTAGGCCTAAAGAAATTCACCATGATATTCCTCTCAAAAGTGATTCAGTGTCTTACAAGTAAAAATCCAAATAGTACAATCCAAAGATATCAGGTACTATTCTATCTAAAATATAAAAAAAATTAAATGTTAGAATCATTTTTCCAATCCATCATTGCACATGGATTACAAATATAGTGCTTGTAAGGAAGAAGAATGGTGAAATTTGCCTCTGCATAGATTTTAGAAATTTTAATCAGTCATCCTTAAAAGATAACTATCCTTTTCCAATCATGGATCAAGTGCTTCAGATAGTGACTAGTTCGAAGATGTTATCAATGCTAGATGGCTTCTCAGGATACAATCAAGTTGAAGTTGGTCAAGTAGACCAACATAAGACTACCTTCACCACACCTTGGGGCACCTTTGCCTATCATAGAATGCCATATTGCCTAATAAATGTTGGAACCACTTTTTAGAGAGAAATGGACCTTGCTTTCAAAGATGAAATGGGTAAGTTCATTGTAGTATATCTTGATGACTTAATAGTCTTTTCCAAACATCGCCCTGACCATGTGCACTATTTATAACAAGTGCTAGATCGCTGCCACCAAATGGCATTTCTTTAAACCCCAAGAATTCTATTTTTGGAGTAATAGAAGGAAAACTTCTCAAACACATTGTGTCCAAAGGAGACATAAAGATTGACTCAGATAGAGTCAAGTCCATCCAAGATCTTACTTTGCCCACAAGTAAGACTGAAGTTCACTCTTTCTTTAGAAAGGTGAACTTCTTACGAAGGTTCATCCCTGAGTTTGCTGAGAAGAATCATCATATTGTAAATATGATGAAGGGAAATGCCACTTTTAGCTAGATTGAAGAAGGCAAATTAGCATTCCAAGACATAAAGATAGCTATTGCCCACACCCCAATTTTGGTATGTCTAGATTATAACAAGGATTTCACCATGTATAGTTATGCTTCTGAACACACAATTTCAACAATTTTGGTTTAATAGAACCAAGAAGGTGTGGAATCTCATATTTATTTCATGAGTTATCCTCTCAAATCCCATGAGATAAAGTACTCAAACATGTAAAAGCATGCTTATGCAATGGTGAAGGAAGTGAAGCTTTTCAGCTTCTACATCCTGAATTCACACACTATTGCCTTGGTTCTTGACACCACAGTCAAATCCATATTACCTCAGCAATATTTTGGGATGAAAAGAGGCAATTGGATTTCCAAAATCTAAGAGTTTGATCTAGTCATCAAACCCACAAAGCTAGTGTAGAGAAAAGACCTATGCCAATTGATTGTTGATAACAAGCTAGAACAAATAGAGCATGAAGAATCATAAGAAGAAGACACGCCAATAGTCCTCTTTGTCTCCACCATGAATGAGTGGTATTTAGTTATTACTCATTTCCATACTTATGGTGAGTATCCTACTCACCTATTTTATAAATAAAGGAGGACTATCAAGTTGAAAGCTGCCAATTTTGTCCTCTAGGACAACGGCCTGTATAAGATGAGCCTTGATGGAGTGTTCCTTCGTTGTATGGATAAAAAATAGCAAAACCAACTTTTGAAGTCCTTCCACAATATAGCCTATGGAGGACATTTTTATGCTCCTATAACTGCCCATAAAATCCTATGATCCAGGTATTAATAGCCCACTCTATTTCAAGATGCATACAAATGGTTAAGAAAATGTGAACTATATCAGCAGTTTGTTGGAAGACCCAAGTTGGCTGCCCTGCCTCTCAAGCCAGTGGTGATAGAAGAGCCATTTTAACAATGGGGAATCAATTTTATTGGTGTTGTAAACCCATCTTCAAGTGTTGGACATGATTATGTCCTTATAGCCACATATTACTTCACCAAATGGGTGGAAGAAATTCCAACCAAGCATGCTACTTCTGAAGTAGTATGCAATTTCCTCAAAAAGAACATCATTTCTAGGTTTGGGGTCCCAACCAAGATTATCACTGATAACACAGCCTATTTCACTTCCCAAGAGATCACTCAATTCTATTTTTACTATGGGATCACCCTCTCCCACTCTTCTGATTACTTTCCACAAGGGAATGGACAAGCTAAATCAAGCAACAAGAACTTGGTGACTATCATCAAGAAGCTGGTAGATGACAACTAAAGAACATGGCATAAAGCATTGGTTGATGTTCTATGGGCAGATATAATTACACCAAAAAGGGAAATTGGTATGTCTCCTTTCCAACTTCTTTATGGTCTCAATGTTGAGATACCAATCACCTTGAAATTGCTAGCATTGATATTGGCTAAGGCAATTGAAGATCAAACATATAAAAGCTCCTTCGATAAGAGGATCATGTGATTGACTAATGTGGATGAGTAGTGAACTATGGTGGTGGACCAAATTGTTGTGCATCAAATTCTAGTGAATAATCTCTTCAACCAGAAGGTAAAAAATTGTGATTTCCAGATTGGAGATCAAGTCCTACTATGGGACAAGAGAAGAGAACCAAATGGAATGAATAGAAAGTTTTATTCCCTATGGAGGGGCCCTTTTAATATTCATTATCTCAATGGTGAAAATAGTTTCCTATTGAGGTATCAAGATGGCACACCCTTTTCTCTACCTCACAATGGGTAGCATCTGAAGCACTTCAACTCTTCAAATATTAGATAAGTTCACCTGTACACATGTATATTTGTATAGTCTTTGTTTCTATTGTGTGTTGTTAATTTTAATTTTTGGCACCTTTATTTTTGGGTAGCATGAATCCATAGCCCAATGGCATACTTCAAGGCACTAGATATTCTAGTTTCTACTCCCCTCAGATGTTCCAAGTTTTCAATTGAAGGAAGTTCCCCAACTGGAGCTAGTTGTTGTTCCCAAAATTTGTCACTCATATTGGGACAACATGTGAACTATTTTGGTTCAATAGACCAAAATCCTTTCTTCCCTTTTCAAAAATTGTTCTGAGAATTCATGTTCTTCATTATTCAAGCTTTTTCAAATTTCTACAGACTTTACAATCTTGAATCTATGGACTCTATAGATTTGAATCTACAGAGTCTGTAGGCTTGAATCTAGGAACTTTGCAGGCTTGGATTGAATCTATGAACTCTACAGATAGATTTCTATAGACTTTGCAAGCTTGAAAGTTTAGCAAGTTCAATGGCTTTAATAGGTAAATTCTCTCAAAGGGGTAATTTTCCAACACTTAGGCATTTTCAAGATTGGTTCAATGCCTTGGTTCAACCAAAAATGTTGATTGGAAACCTTCTAAGCAAGGATTGAACCATTGAACCGTTGAACCTTGAACCATTTTGGTTTAATGGGTTTAATGGTTTCAAAGGTTTAATGTCGTCAGCAAGTGTTAAGTGCTTTGTCAAAAGTTCATCAAGTTTAACCACTTCTAGGATCAACGGTTTCAAAACACTTAGTGAAAAGAAGAAGGTTTGAACCATTGAACCATTGAACCTTGAACTATTTTGGTTCAAAGGTTTAATGGATTCAATGGTTCAATAGGTTCAATGCACGGTTGGTTCAAATGGTCAAAAGACTTAGCCAAAACAAAGAGATTGAACTTTTGAACCATTGAACTGTTAAACAAAAGTTGGTTCAATTGGTCGATTCAATCGGTTGGTTCAAGGGACTATCTCAAAGCCAAAGGAACAAGTTCCCTTGCAGAGGGCAATGAACTAAAGGCAGGTTCCCTTGCGGAGGGTAGGGAACATTGATTCAAAGATCAAAGAAAAGGTATAAAAGATGGAATTCCTTTAGATTTGTTTAAAGGCCAGAAGGGAAGATTCCCTTTGAACTTTTTATTTGAAGAAATTATCAAGTAAAGAATAGGGAATTCTTTTGGAAAAGTTCCCATGGAAAAAAATTGTTAAGGCAAAAGTCCTTCAGACAAAATGTCTAAAGGAATTCACCTGGGAAGAAATCCTGACTGAAAGGAAGGAAAAGAGTAGCTAAGAAAAGGAACATTTCCTTCAAACAAAATGTCTGAAGGAAAAGCTCAAAAGCAAAAGCCCGATGGGAAAATGATGAAGCCTAGGAGGATTTCCTTTGGATAAATTGTCTAAAGGAATTCCTTTGGACATTTTATCTAAAGGAAAAGAATCGACGAACACTGCCTGAAGAAATTAAATCCTGAAGACTGCCTAATTGATTCCTAAGGGTAGGTACCCTTGTGGGGGGCACTCGACACTCAAAAAAGGACCTTTTCCAAAGACCAAAAGGGACACGTTCCCTTCAGTGTGTTCTAAAAGCTTTGAAAATACTTGGATGAAAAGGAGCCTTCAAAGAATAAGGATTGAATTTTTGAATTTTGAACCAATTGGTTCAATAGGTTCAAGGGTCCAAATGGTTCAACTGATCAAGGCCTCAAAGGGACTTAGAGAGATAAGGGAAACAATGAGATGAAGGATGAACCAATGAAATGATTGAAACTTGAATTGAAAGAGTTCAAATTTCAATGGCTCAACAAGTTCAAATGGTTTAAAGACTGATTTAAGCAAAGGAAGAACATGGATGATTCCAGAGACCAGTTCAAAAGATGGTTCAACCAAAAAAAGAAAAGAACTGAATGAACAAAGGTAGAATTTGAACCAGGGGACTGATAAAGATATAATGAACCAATGAACCAATGAACTGTCATAGGTTCAAAGGTTCATGGTTCAACATGTTTCAAGCAGCTAGTAACTAGTGACGTTCTCATGGACATCAATTTTAATGTAATGGAATGTCTATTAAAATTCAAATATGGCACAGAACTTGAAGAATAAACAAAGTGACCAGTTGAAAAAAGAGCTTGAGAGCCCAAATTTCTACAAGGAAGAGAGAACAAAATAGAAAGATAAAAAATATCTACAAGGGAGTTATTTCTAGTAGGTGAAATAGTGGACCAAGTAGACTTCTGAGCACACCAAATCAAGGAAAAGGCCTATTTTTCTTCCATGAAGTAATGGAAAATTGGATAGATACACAGATGTTAGGAAAAGGACCAAACAACTCCTGCTAGAGAGGAGACATATGAAATGAATGAGCACACCATAGTTAAGGCAATACACTGTTCCCAGCATGGCTCCTCTAGATAGAACTAAAAATGCATTGAAGGCATTGACTATAGCATGGGTCATCCCATAGGAAAAAGTGCAAATCCTTTCTTGGAAGATATAAATTTTAATCTCTTGTATTATACAAGGGAGATCTTTTCCATTTACAAAAGCAAAAAACTATGCCTAAATTGAAAGGCGAATACTGAGACTTTGAGCTCAGATTGTTGTTCATATTATTTTATCTAAATGAAAAAGCAGGTTACTTACAGACTTTGCACTATTATATCTTGTGCCATTTTAGGAGATTATTATTATGTATTTATTCTAGATGCATTCTTGTTTATTTAATCTAACAAGTAGAACTAATGGAAGTGATAAGGAAGATGTCTTGAAGCTAGTTACTTTCAGACTTTGTGTTGTCATAGTTGTCTTCAGTTTGTGTTTTTTGTTTCTTTTTGTGTTGAGGATTTTGGGATGGCTTTATGCCCCCATTATCCTTTGTATTTCACTCTTTGGGAAATTGATGTGGAAACTTTGTGTTCCATTTCATCCTGTTGGTTACTGCACCCTTGGTTACCAGTTACTTGTCACCACCTGAAAGAACTCCTACTGTCTCCTACAAGATCACTTCTGAAAGAAGAGAAGTGCCTTCAATATTTTCACCAAGATTTTATCCTCTATTTTTTAACATCAACTCTAAAATAAGAGAGATGGATGGCATTATTCTACCCCTGAGTGTTATTTTCTGCTTATAGTTATAGTATATAGCCGCTACATATTTATAGGGAACCTCCCCTTGATGAGAGGAGAGATTTTTCCACCTCTGATGTAGTATACCTACACATTTGGCTAACTAATCTCCCTTTTTGTGCTTGATAAGACCTATTTTGCTCACCCATTAGTTGGTTGACAAAATATTCACCCAACAGAACATACACCATTTTTCATATTTCTTCATATATAGTTGGGGCATGCTTTATAAGTATGTACTCCACACTTACATCATTTTGAATTGGCCAAAAGGCATAGTTATATGATTCGAATACACATGGTAGAATTATATACATTGGTACTATTTTTATACAAAATTCTATCATGTGACATATCTATAGTGCATATGTTATGTAATGTGTGCCTAATATTGTAAAATCAAATTAGTTTTACATTCCAAACACTTTTAGGTACTATCGCCACCAAATAGGTTGGACTTTTATGGATTATATTGAGACAATAAACTATAGTAGTTGGTTCAATTTTTGGTATGTTTGATGAGATTAAACCACTAAATCTTACCAAATTTATAGGTTGGACTTGGTTTCATCATACATCCTCACTAGTTTTATAGTGTGAGTTGATTCGGTTCACTCACACTCACTAGGTTATAATTATGGTTGGGTTACACAGTCGAGCTAGTCTCAACTATCAAGTGAGAAATCATATTTTCTCCAAGGTTGAGGAAATTTCCATCCAATCTCTCTCTATTTATTTAAATATATGAACTTTCCATAATTATATTTTTATTAATCTCAATTTTAGTTATTAATAATGAAATATCTTTCAAATCACATTGCTAAAAGGTAAGATGGTTACATCAAAACATAGGTGTACTCTTAAACCTTGTTCTCTTTCAATTTTAATCATTTTAGTTCTTTCCATTTCATAATACATTCACTAAATATATATTATAACATACTTTATTTGTAGGTCATCGACCAGTAAAGCACTCAAGATGGACTCAAGTAAAGATAAGATGTGTTATACACAACCAGGTACCCATTCTTTTTCCTTTAAACTAGAAATTTCATTACTATATTAAAGGGGGGGAAATGTAGACACTATTTATGAATTATATACAACCTCTTTGTTGTACACTTGAAAAATATGTATCAAGGATATACTTTAAACTTTTAGACCTTTCCCACTATCCAAAGGCTCATATACATTATCTCTCTATGCCTCATTACTTATCTCTTAGTCTGACTAGTGTCATTTTGATGACCCATGCATTTTATCTTTCCCATAATGTTGTAAAACTACTTATCTTCCATCTCTACAAGTTCTATACCTACACCTTTTTTCAACTACTCAGACACTTGGGTCCCAATCATATAATTGCATCGATGAAAGTGTCCTATCCTAATAAAAGTTTCCATTGCCCTACAATCATCCAATTTTAAAATGAAACATATTCCTATGGTTGACCTAAGTGATTTAATGTGAGATATTATCCAAGATAATTGGTATAAATATAAGATCAACCCTC
The DNA here is from genome assembly GCA_037957365.1 of Torreya grandis. NCBI lineage: Eukaryota > Viridiplantae > Streptophyta > Pinopsida > Cupressales > Taxaceae > Torreya > Torreya grandis. The sequence continues at coordinate 2,174,443 of JARHVA010002274.1, forward strand.
ATTCATTCCTCACCTATTAAATTTTTACCTACTCATAAATCAACTTACCAAAATCATTCTATCAAGAACTTAAGTGATAAAATCTTCCCTCTTTTCTCTTATTTCCATATTAGTCATAAGCACAACACATATAGGGTCTAAATTATTGAAGATTCATCCCTAGAGATATATTTGTCAAGTTAAAATCTATGTCATAGTTATACTTGCTTATCACTCATTGCATGATTCACACACAAGCCAACATATATGGGATAAATACACAAGTTTTAGGCCCTCTTTGGAATATTGGCTATATAGGTATCACTCATTAATATAGGGGTCCTTGGGGAATATCGACACCATGTGTCCACTAACACATTTTACCATAGCTAATATAAAGATGAAGAACTAAGGTTTTGCCTATTTTACAAGGAGTGACAATACATGACATAGATGTGAATGCACCAGAATAAAGCTAACACAAAATCTATAAGCATCTAGGTGGGCACATGTAGTTTCAATAGGTATTATGAACTAAACACCTACATCTAAGATATATAATATTATTGATGCAATGAT